>JAVIWC010002588.1:0-41206 GCA_031894815.1 Creontiades dilutus | reverse complement strand
CATCAAATTGCTCAAAAATTAACTCTGTTTAATCGCTTTCAACCTACTCTCTAAGGGGTTTTTCGGGGTGCTGAACACGAATCTGAAGTCCGTTTTTCGATAAAACGCTTCCTTCATGGTTATTTTCGCGTTTTTTCATCAAAATTGCTCAAAAATTAACTCTGTTTAATCGCTTTCAAACCTACTCTCTAAGGGGTTTTTCGGGGTGCTGAACACGAATCTGAAGTCCTTTTTCGATAAAACGCTTCCTTCATGGTTATTTTCGCGTTTTTTCATCAAAATTGCTCAAAAATTAACTCTGTTTAATCGCTTTCAAACCTACTCTCTAAGGGGTTTTTCGGGGTGCTGAACACGAATCTGAAGTCCTTTTTTCGATAAAACGCTTCCTTCATGGTTATTTTCGCGTTTTTTCATCAAAATTTTTCTCAAAAATTGAAGTCCTTTTTAATCGATAAAACGCTTCCTTCATGGTTATTTTCGCGTTTTTTCATCAAAATTGCTCAAAAATTAACCTGTTTAATCGATTTCAAACCTACTCTTAAGGGGTTTTTCGGGGTGCGAACACGTTTTTTTTTCGATAAAACGCTTCCTTCATGGTTATTTTCGCGTTTTTTCATCAAAATTGCTCAAAAATTAACTCTGTTTAATCGCTTTCAAACCTACTCTCTAAGGGGTTTTTCGGGGTGCTGAACACGAATCTGAAGTCCTTTTTTCGATAAAACGCTTCCTTCATGGTTATTTTCGCGTTTTTTCATCAAAATTGCTCAAAAATTAACTCTGTTTAATCGCTTTCAAACCTACTCTCTAAGGGGTTTTTCGGGGTGCTGAACACGAATCTGAAGTCCTTTTTTCGATAAAACGCTTCCTTCATGGTTATTTTCGCGTTTTTTCATCAAAATTGCTCAAAAATTAACTCTGTTTAATCGCTTTCAAACCTACTCTCTAAGGGGTTTTTCGGGGTGCTGAACACGAATCTGAAGTCCGTTTTTCGATAAAACGCTTCCTTCATGGTTATTTTCGCGTTTTTTCATCAAAATTGCTCAAAAATTAACTCTGTTTAATCGCTTTCAAACCTACTCTCTAAGGGGTTTTTCGGGGTGCTGAACACGAATCTGAAGTCCTTTTTTCGATAAAACGCTTCCTTCATGGTTATTTTCGCGTTTTTTCATCAAAATTGCTCAAAAATTAACTCTGTTTAATCGCTTTCAAACCTACTCTCTAAGGGGTTTTTCGGGGTGCTGAACACGAATCTGAAGTCCTTTTTTCGATAAAACGCTTCCTTCATGGTTATTTTCGCGTTTTTTCATCAAAATTGCTCAAAAATTAACTCTGTTTAATCGCTTTCAAACCTACTCTCTAAGGGGTTTTTCGGGGTGCTGAACACGAATCTGAAGTCCTTTTTCGATAAAACGCTTCCTTCATGGTTATTTTCGCGTTTTTTCATCAAAATTGCTCAAAAATTAACTCTGTTTAATCGCTTTCAAACCTACTCTCTAAGGGGTTTTTCGGGGTGCTGAACACGAATCTGAAGTCCTTTTTTCGATAAAACGCTTCCTTCATGGTTATTTTCGCGTTTTTTCATCAAAATTGCTCAAAAATTAACTCTGTTTAATCGCTTTCAAACCTACTCTCTAAGGGGTTTTTCGGGGTGCTGAACACGAATCTGAAGTCCTTTTTTCGATAAAACGCTTCCTTCATGGTTATTTTCGCGTTTTTTCATCAAAATTGCTCAAAAATTAACTCTGTTTAATCGCTTTCAAACCTACTCTAAGGGGTTTTTCGGGGTGCTGAACACGAATCTGAAGTCCTTTTTTCGATAAAACGCTTCCTTCATGGTTATTTTCGCGTTTTTTCATCAAAATTGCTCAAAAATTAACTCTGTTTAATCGCTTTCAAACCTACTCTCTAAGGGGTTTTTCGGGGTGCTGAACACGAATCTGAAGTCCTTTTTCGATAAAACGCTTCCTTCATGGTTATTTTCGCGTTTTTTCATCAAAATTGCTCAAAAATTAACTCTGTTTAATCGCTTTCAAACCTACTCTCTAAGGGGTTTTTCGGGGTGCTGAACACGAATCTGAAGTCCTTTTTTCGATAAAACGCTTCCTTCATGGTTATTTTCGCGTTTTTTCATCAAAATTGCTCAAAAATTAACTCTGTTTAATCGCTTTCAAACCTACTCTCTAAGGGGTTTTTCGGGGTGCTGAACACGAATCTGAAGTCCTTTTTTCGATAAAACGCTTCCTTCATGGTTATTTTCGCGTTTTTTCATCAAAATTGCTCAAAAATTAACTCTGTTTAATCGCTTTCAAACCTACTCTCTAAGGGGTTTTTCGGGGTGCTGAACACGAATCTGAAGTCCTTTTTTCGATAAAACGCTTCCTTCATGGTTATTTTCGCGTTTTTTCATCAAAATTGCTCAAAAATTAACTCTGTTTAATCGCTTTCAAAACCTACTCTCTAAGGGGTTTTTCGGGGTGCTGAACACGAATCTGAAGTCCTTTTTTCGATAAAACGCTTCCTTCATGGTTATTTTCGCGTTTTTTCATCAAAATTGCTCAAAAATTAACCTGTTTAATGTCCTTTTTTCGATAAAACGCTTCCTTCATGGTTATTTTCGCGTTTTTTCATCAAAATTGCTCAAAAATTAACTCTGTTTAATCGCTTTCAAACCTACTCTCTAAGGGGTTTTTCGGGGTGCTGAACACGAATCTGAAGTCCTTTTTCGATAAAACGCTTCCTTCATGGTTATTTTCGCGTTTTTTCATCAAAATTGCTCAAAAATTAACTCTGTTTAATCGCTTTCAAACCTACTCTCTAAGGGGTTTTTCGGGGTGCTGAACACGAATCTGAAGTCCTTTTTCGATAAAACGCTTCCTTCATGGTTATTTTCGCGTTTTTTCATCAAAATTGCTCAAAAATTAACTCTGTTTAATCGCTTTCAAACCTACTCTCTAAGGGGTTTTTCGGGGTGCTGAACACGAATCTGAAGTCCTTTTTCGATAAAACGCTTCCTTCATGGTTATTTTCGCGTTTTTTCATCAAAATTGCTCAAAAATTAACTCTGTTTAATCGCTTTCAAACCTACTCTCTAAGGGGTTTTTCGGGGTGCTGAACACGAATCTGAAGTCCTTTTTCGATAAAACGCTTCCTTCATGGTTATTTTCGCGTTTTTTCATCAAAATTGCTCAAAAATTAACTCTGTTTAATCGCTTTCAAACCTACTCTCTAAGGGGTTTTTCGGGGTGCTGAACACGAATCTGAAGTCCTTTTTTCGATAAAACGCTTCCTTCATGGTTATTTTCGCGTTTTTTCATCAAAATTGCTCAAAAATTAACTCTGTTTAATCGCTTTCAAACCTACTCTCTAAGGGGTTTTTCGGGGTGCTGAACACGAATCTGAAGTCCTTTTTTCGATAAAACGCTTCCTTCATGGTTATTTTCGCGTTTTTTCATCAAAATTGCTCAAAAATTAACTCTGTTTAATCGCTTTCAAACCTACTCTCTAAGGGGTTTTTCGGGGTGCTGAACACGAATCTGAAGTCCTTTTTCGATAAAACGCTTCCTTCATGGTTATTTTCGCGTTTTTTCATCAAAATTGCTCAAAAATTAACTCTGTTTAATCGCTTTCA
Organism: Creontiades dilutus; assembly: GCA_031894815.1. Classification (NCBI taxonomy): domain Eukaryota; kingdom Metazoa; phylum Arthropoda; class Insecta; order Hemiptera; family Miridae; genus Creontiades; species Creontiades dilutus. The sequence continues at coordinate 37,578 of JAVIWC010002588.1, read as the reverse complement.
AACCTACTCTCTAAGGGGTTTTTCGGGGTGCTGAACACGAATCTGAAGTCCTTTTTTCGATAAAACGCTTCCTTCATGGTTATTTTCGCGTTTTTTCATCAAAATTGCTCAAAAATTAACTCTGTTTAATCGCTTTCAAACCTACTCTCTAAGGGGTTTTTCGGGGTGCTGAACACGAATCTGAAGTCCTTTTTCGATAAAACGCTTCCTTCATGGTTATTTTCGCGTTTTTTCATCAAAATTGCTCAAAAATTAACTCTGTTTAATCGCTTTCAAACCTACTCTCTAAGGGGTTTTTCGGGGTGCTGAACACGAATCTGAAGTCCTTTTTTCGATAAAACGCTTCCTTCATGGTTATTTTCGCGTTTTTTCATCAAAATTGCTCAAAAATTAACTCTGTTTAATCGCTTTCAAACCTACTCTCTAAGGGGTTTTTCGGGGTGCTGAACACGAATCTGAAGTCCTTTTTTCGATAAAACGCTTCCTTCATGGTTATTTTCGCGTTTTTTCATCAAAATTGCTCAAAAATTAACTCTGTTTAATCGCTTTCAAACCTACTCTCTAAGGGGTTTTTCGGGGTGCTGAACACGAATCTGAAGTCCTTTTTCGATAAAACGCTTCCTTCATGGTTATTTTCGCGTTTTTTCATCAAAATTGCTCAAAAATTAACTCTGTTTAATCGCTTTCAAACCTACTCTCTAAGGGGTTTTTCGGGGTGCTGAACACGAATCTGAAGTCCTTTTTTCGATAAAACGCTTCCTTCATGGTTATTTTCGCGTTTTTTCATCAAAATTGCTCAAAAATTAACTCTGTTTAATCGCTTTCAAACCTACTCTCTAAGGGGTTTTTCGGGGTGCTGAACACGAATCTGAAGTCCTTTTTTCGATAAAACGCTTCCTTCATGGTTATTTTCGCGTTTTTTCATCAAAATTGCTCAAAAATTAACTCTGTTTAATCGCTTTCAAACCTACTCTCTAAGGGGTTTTTCGGGGTGCTGAACACGAATCTGAAGTCCTTTTTTCGATAAAACGCTTCCTTCATGGTTATTTTCGCGTTTTTTCATCAAAATTGCTCAAAAATTAACTCTGTTTAATCGCTTTCAAACCTACTCTCTAAGGGGTTTTTCGGGGTGCTGAACACGAATCTGAAGTCCTTTTTCGATAAAACGCTTCCTTCATGGTTATTTTCGCGTTTTTTCATCAAAATTGCTCAAAAATTAACTCTGTTTAATCGCTTTCAAACCTACTCTCTAAGGGGTTTTTCGGGGTGCTGAACACGAATCTGAAGTCCTTTTTTCGATAAAACGCTTCCTTCATGGTTATTTTCGCGTTTTTTCATCAAAATTGCTCAAAAATTAACTCTGTTTAATCGCTTTCAAACCTACTCTCTAAGGGGTTTTTCGGGGTGCTGAACACGAATCTGAAGTCCTTTTTCGATAAAACGCTTCCTTCATGGTTATTTTCGCGTTTTTTCATCAAAATTGCTCAAAAATTAACTCTGTTTAATCGCTTTCAAACCTACTCTCTAAGGGGTTTTTCGGGGTGCTGAACACGAATCTGAAGTCCTTTTTTCGATAAAACGCTTCCTTCATGGTTATTTTCGCGTTTTTTCATCAAAATTGCTCAAAAATTAACTCTGTTTAATCGCTTTCAAACCTACTCTCTAAGGGGTTTTTCGGGGTGCTGAACACGAATCTGAAGTCCTTTTTTCGATAAAACGCTTCCTTCATGGTTATTTTCGCGTTTTTTCATCAAAATTGCTCAAAAATTAACTCTGTTTAATCGCTTTCAAACCTACTCTCTAAGGGGTTTTTCGGGGTGCTGAACACGAATCTGAAGTCCTTTTTCGATAAAACGCTTCCTTCATGGTTATTTTCGCGTTTTTTCATCAAAATTGCTCAAAAATTAACTCTGTTTAATCGCTTTCAAACCTACTCTCTAAGGGGTTTTTCGGGGTGCTGAACACGAATCTGAAGTCCTTTTTCGATAAAACGCTTCCTTCATGGTTATTTTCGCGTTTTTTCATCAAAATTGCTCAAAAATTAACTCTGTTTAATCGCTTTCAAACCTACTCTCTAAGGGGTTTTTCGGGGTGCTGAACACGAATCTGAAGTCCTTTTTTCGATAAAACGCTTCCTTCATGGTTATTTTCGCGTTTTTTCATCAAAATTGCTCAAAAATTAACTCTGTTTAATCGCTTTCAAACCTACTCTCTAAGGGGTTTTTCGGGGTGCTGAACACGAATCTGAAGTCCTTTTTTCGATAAAACGCTTCCTTCATGGTTATTTTCGCGTTTTTTCATCAAAATTGCTCAAAAATTAACTCTGTTTAATCGCTTTCAAACCTACTCTCTAAGGGGTTTTTCGGGGTGCTGAACACGAATCTGAAGTCCTTTTTTCGATAAAACGCTTCCTTCATGGTTATTTTCGCGTTTTTTCATCAAAATTGCTCAAAAATTAACTCTGTTTAATCGCTTTCAAACCTACTCTCTAAGGGGTTTTTCGGGGTGCTGAACACGAATCTGAAGTCCTTTTTTCGATAAAACGCTTCCTTCATGGTTATTTTCGCGTTTTTTCATCAAAATTGCTCAAAAATTAACTCTGTTTAATCGCTTTCAAACCTACTCTCTAAGGGGTTTTTCGGGGTGCTGAACACGAATCTGAAGTCCTTTTTTCGATAAAACGCTTCCTTCATGGTTATTTTCGCGTTTTTTCATCAAAATTGCTCAAAAATTAACTCTGTTTAATCGCTTTCAAACCTACTCTCTAAGGGGTTTTTCGGGGTGCTGAACACGAATCTGAAGTCCTTTTTCGATAAAACGCTTCCTTCATGGTTATTTTCGCGTTTTTTCATCAAAATTGCTCAAAAATTAACTCTGTTTAATCGCTTTCAAACCTACTCTCTAAGGGGTTTTTCGGGGTGCTGAACACGAATCTGAAGTCCTTTTTCGATAAAACGCTTCCTTCATGGTTATTTTCGCGTTTTTTCATCAAAATTGCTCAAAAATTAACTCTGTTTAATCGCTTTCAAACCTACTCTCTAAGGGGTTTTTCGGGGTGCTGAACACGAATCTGAAGTCCTTTTTCGATAAAACGCTTCCTTCATGGTTATTTTCGCGTTTTTTCATCAAAATTGCTCAAAAATTAACTCTGTTTAATCGCTTTCAAACCTACTCTAAGGGGTTTTTCGGGGTGCTGAACACGAATCTGAAGTCCTTTTTTCGATAAAACGCTTCCTTCATGGTTATTTTCGCGTTTTTTCATCAAAATTGCTCAAAAATTAACTCTGTTTAATCGCTTTCAAACCTACTCTCTAAGGGGTTTTTCGGGGTGCTGAACACGAATCTGAAGTCCTTTTTTCGATAAAACGCTTCCTTCATGGTTATTTTCGCGTTTTTTCATCAAAATTGCTCAAAAATTAACTCTGTTTAATCGCTTTCAAACCTACTCTCTAAGGGGTTTTTCGGGGTGCTGAACACGAATCTGAAGTCCTTTTTTCGATAAAACGCTTCCTTCATGGTTATTTTCGCGTTTTTTCATCAAAATTGCTCAAAAATTAACTCTGTTTAATCGCTTTCAAACCTACTCTCTAAGGGGTTTTTCGGGGTGCTGAACACGAATCTGAAGTCCTTTTTCGATAAAACGCTTCCTTCATGGTTATTTTCGCGTTTTTTCATCAAAATTGCTCAAAAATTAACTCTGTTTAATCGCTTTCAAACCTACTCTCTAAGGGGTTTTTCGGGGTGCTGAACACGAATCTGAAGTCCTTTTTTCGATAAAACGCTTCCTTCATGGTTATTTTCGCGTTTTTTCATCAAAATTGCTCAAAAATTAACTCTGTTTAATCGCTTTCAAACCTACTCTCTAAGGGGTTTTTCGGGGTGCTGAACACGAATCTGAAGTCCTTTTTCGATAAAACGCTTCCTTCATGGTTATTTTCGCGTTTTTTCATCAAAATTGCTCAAAAATTAACTCTGTTTAATCGCTTTCAAACCTACTCTCTAAGGGGTTTTTCGGGGTGCTGAACACGAATCTGAAGTCCTTTTTTCGATAAAACGCTTCCTTCATGGTTATTTTCGCGTTTTTTCATCAAAATTGCTCAAAAATTAACTCTGTTTAATCGCTTTCAAACCTACTCTCTAAGGGGTTTTTCGGGGTGCTGAACACGAATCTGAAGTCCTTTTTTCGATAAAACGCTTCCTTCATGGTTATTTTCGCGTTTTTTCATCAAAATTGCTCAAAAATTAACTCTGTTTAATCGCTTTCAAACCTACTCTCTAAGGGGTTTTTCGGGGTGCTGAACACGAATCTGAAGTCCTTTTTCGATAAAACGCTTCCTTCATGGTTATTTTCGCGTTTTTTCATCAAAATTGCTCAAAAATTAACTCTGTTTAATCGCTTTCAAACCTACTCTCTAAGGGGTTTTTCGGGGTGCTGAACACGAATCTGAAGTCCTTTTTCGATAAAACGCTTCCTTCATGGTTATTTTCGCGTTTTTTCATCAAAATTGCTCAAAAATTAACTCTGTTTAATCGCTTTCAAACCTACTCTCTAAGGGGTTTTTCGGGGTGCTGAACACGAATCTGAAGTCCTTTTTCGATAAAACGCTTCCTTCATGGTTATTTTCGCGTTTTTTCATCAAAATTGCTCAAAAATTAACTCTGTTTAATCGCTTTCAAACCTACTCTCTAAGGGGTTTTTCGGGGTGCTGAACACGAATCTGAAGTCCTTTTTCGATAAAACGCTTCCTTCATGGTTATTTTCGCGTTTTTTCATCAAAATTGCTCAAAAATTAACTCTGTTTAATCGCTTTCAAACCTACTCTCTAAGGGGTTTTTCGGGGTGCTGAACACGAATCTGAAGTCCTTTTTTCGATAAAACGCTTCCTTCATGGTTATTTTCGCGTTTTTTCATCAAAATTGCTCAAAAATTAACTCTGTTTAATCGCTTTCAAACCTACTCTCTAAGGGGTTTTTCGGGGTGCTGAACACGAATCTGAAGTCCTTTTTTCGATAAAACGCTTCCTTCATGGTTATTTTCGCGTTTTTTCATCAAAATTGCTCAAAAATTAACTCTGTTTAATCGCTTTCAAACCTACTCTCTAAGGGGTTTTTCGGGGTGCTGAACACGAATCTGAAGTCCTTTTTCGATAAAACGCTTCCTTCATGGTTATTTTCGCGTTTTTTCATCAAAATTGCTCAAAAATTAACTCTGTTTAATCGCTTTCAAACCTACTCTCTAAGGGGTTTTTCGGGGTGCTGAACACGAATCTGAAGTCCTTTTTCGATAAAACGCTTCCTTCATGGTTATTTTCGCGTTTTTTCATCAAAATTGCTCAAAAATTAACTCTGTTTAATCGCTTTCAAACCTACTCTCTAAGGGGTTTTTCGGGGTGCTGAACACGAATCTGAAGTCCTTTTTTCGATAAAACGCTTCCTTCATGGTTATTTTCGCGTTTTTTCATCAAAATTGCTCAAAAATTAACTCTGTTTAATCGCTTTCAAACCTACTCTCTAAGGGGTTTTTCGGGGTGCTGAACACGAATCTGAAGTCCTTTTTTCGATAAAACGCTTCCTTCATGGTTATTTTCGCGTTTTTTCATCAAAATTGCTCAAAAATTAACTCTGTTTAATCGCTTTCAAACCTACTCTCTAAGGGGTTTTTCGGGGTGCTGAACACGAATCTGAAGTCCTTTTTTCGATAAAACGCTTCCTTCATGGTTATTTTCGCGTTTTTTCATCAAAATTGCTCAAAAATTAACTCTGTTTAATCGCTTTCAAACCTACTCTCTAAGGGGTTTTTCGGGGTGCTGAACACGAATCTGAAGTCCTTTTTTCGATAAAACGCTTCCTTCATGGTTATTTTCGCGTTTTTTCATCAAAATTGCTCAAAAATTAACTCTGTTTAATCGCTTTCAAACCTACTCTCTAAGGGGTTTTTCGGGGTGCTGAACACGAATCTGAAGTCCTTTTTTCGATAAAACGCTTCCTTCATGGTTATTTTCGCGTTTTTTCATCAAAATTGCTCAAAAATTAACTCTGTTTAATCGCTTTCAAACCTACTCTCTAAGGGGTTTTTCGGGGTGCTGAACACGAATCTGAAGTCCTTTTTCGATAAAACGCTTCCTTCATGGTTATTTTCGCGTTTTTTCATCAAAATTGCTCAAAAATTAACTCTGTTTAATCGCTTTCAAACCTACTCTCTAAGGGGTTTTTCGGGGTGCTGAACACGAATCTGAAGTCCTTTTTTCGATAAAACGCTTCCTTCATGGTTATTTTCGCGTTTTTTCATCAAAATTGCTCAAAAATTAACTCTGTTTAATCGCTTTCAAACCTACTCTCTAAGGGGTTTTTCGGGGTGCTGAACACGAATCTGAAGTCCTTTTTCGATAAAACGCTTCCTTCATGGTTATTTTCGCGTTTTTTCATCAAAATTGCTCAAAAATTAACTCTGTTTAATCGCTTTCAAACCTACTCTCTAAGGGGTTTTTCGGGGTGCTGAACACGAATCTGAAGTCCTTTTTTCGATAAAACGCTTCCTTCATGGTTATTTTCGCGTTTTTTCATCAAAATTGCTCAAAAATTAACTCTGTTTAATCGCTTTCAAACCTACTCTCTAAGGGGTTTTTCGGGGTGCTGAACACGAATCTGAAGTCCTTTTTTCGATAAAACGCTTCCTTCATGGTTATTTTCGCGTTTTTTCATCAAAATTGCTCAAAAATTAACTCTGTTTAATCGCTTTCAAACCTACTCTCTAAGGGGTTTTTCGGGGTGCTGAACACGAATCTGAAGTCCTTTTTCGATAAAACGCTTCCTTCATGGTTATTTTCGCGTTTTTTCATCAAAATTGCTCAAAAATTAACTCTGTTTAATCGCTTTCAAACCTACTCTCTAAGGGGTTTTTCGGGGTGCTGAACACGAATCTGAAGTCCTTTTTTCGATAAAACGCTTCCTTCATGGTTATTTTCGCGTTTTTTCATCAAAATTGCTCAAAAATTAACTCTGTTTAATCGCTTTCAAACCTACTCTAAGGGGTTTTTCGGGGTGCTGAACACGAATCTGAAGTCCTTTTTTCGATAAAACGCTTCCTTCATGGTTATTTTCGCGTTTTTTCATCAAAATTGCTCAAAAATTAACTCTGTTTAATCGCTTTCAAACCTACTCTCTAAGGGGTTTTTCGGGGTGCTGAACACGAATCTGAAGTCCTTTTTTCGATAAAACGCTTCCTTCATGGTTATTTTCGCGTTTTTTCATCAAAATTGCTCAAAAATTAACTCTGTTTAATCGCTTTCAAACCTACTCTCTAAGGGGTTTTTCGGGGTGCTGAACACGAATCTGAAGTCCTTTTTTCGATAAAACGCTTCCTTCATGGTTATTTTCGCGTTTTTTCATCAAAATTGCTCAAAAATTAACTCTGTTTAATCGCTTTCAAACCTACTCTCTAAGGGGTTTTTCGGGGTGGAACACGAATCTGAAGTCCTTTTTCGATAAAACGCTTCCTTCATGGTTATTTTCGCGTTTTTTCATCAAAATTGCTCAAAAATTAACTCTGTTTAATCGCTTTCAAACTCTGTTTAATCGCTTTCAAACCTACTCTCTAAGGGGTTTTTCGGGGTGCTGAACACGAATCTGAAGTCCTTTTTCGATAAAACGCTTCCTTCATGGTTATTTTCGCGTTTTTTCATCAAAATTGCTCAAAAATTAACTCTGTTTAATCGCTTTCAAACCTACTCTCTAAGGGGTTTTTCGGGGTGCTGAACACGAATCTGAAGTCCTTTTTCGATAAAACGCTTCCTTCATGGTTATTTTCGCGTTTTTTCATCAAAATTGCTCAAAAATTAACTCTGTTTAATCGCTTTCAAACCTACTCTCTAAGGGGTTTTTCGGGGTGCTGAACACGAATCTGAAGTCCTTTTTTCGATAAAACGCTTCCTTCATGGTTATTTTCGCGTTTTTTCATCAAAATTGCTCAAAAATTAACTCTGTTTAATCGCTTTCAAACCTACTCTCTAAGGTGTTTTTCGGGGTGCTTCCTTCATGGTTATTTTCGCGTTTTTTCATCAAAATTGCTCAAAAATTAACTCTGTTTAATCGCTTTCAAACCTACTCTCTAAGGGGTTTTTCGGGGTGCTGAACACGAATCTGAAGTCCTTTTTTCGATAAAACGCTTCCTTCATGGTTATTTTCGCGTTTTTTCATCAAAATTGCTCAAAAATTAACTCTGTTTAATCGCTTTCAAACCTACTCTCTAAGGGGTTTTTCGGGGTGCTGAACACGAATCTGAAGTCCTTTTTTCGATAAAACGCTTCCTTCATGGTTATTTTCGCGTTTTTTCATCAAAATTGCTCAAAAATTAACTCTGTTTAATCGCTTTCAAACCTACTCTAAGGGGTTTTTCGGGGTGCTGAACACGAATCTGAAGTCCTTTTTCGATAAAACGCTTCCTTCATGGTTATTTTCGCGTTTTTTCATCAAAATTGCTCAAAAATTAACTCTGTTTAATCGCTTTCAAACCTACTCTAAGGGGTTTTTCGGGGTGCTGAACACGAATCTGAAGTCCTTTTTCGATAAAACGCTTCCTTCATGGTTATTTTCGCGTTTTTTCATCAAAATTGCTCAAAAATTAACTCTGTTTAATCGCTTTCAAACCTACTCTCTAAGGGGTTTTTCGGGGTGCTGAACACGAATCTGAAGTCCTTTTTTCGATAAAACGCTTCCTTCATGGTTATTTTCGCGTTTTTTCATCAAAATTGCTCAAAAATTAACTCTGTTTAATCGCTTTCAAACCTACTCTCTAAGGGGTTTTTCGGGGTGCTGAACACGAATCTGAAGTCCTTTTTTCGATAAAACGCTTCCTTCATGGTTATTTTCGCGTTTTTTCATCAAAATTGCTCAAAAATTAACTCTGTTTAATCGCTTTCAAACCTACTCTCTAAGGGGTTTTTCGGGGTGCTGAACACGAATCTGAAGTCCTTTTTCGATAAAACGCTTCCTTCATGGTTATTTTCGCGTTTTTTCATCAAAATTGCTCAAAAATTAACTCTGTTTAATCGCTTTCAAACCTACTCTCTAAGGGGTTTTTCGGGGTGCTGAACACGAATCTGAAGTCCTTTTTCGATAAAACGCTTCCTTCATGGTTATTTTCGCGTTTTTTCATCAAAATTGCTCAAAAATTAACTCTGTTTAATCGCTTTCAAACCTACTCTCTAAGGGGTTTTTCGGGGTGCTGAACACGAATCTGAAGTCCTTTTTCGATAAAACGCTTCCTTCATGGTTATTTTCGCGTTTTTTCATCAAAATTGCTCAAAAATTAACTCTGTTTAATCGCTTTCAAACCTACTCTAAGGGGTTTTTCGGGGTGCTGAACACGAATCTGAAGTCCTTTTTCGATAAAACGCTTCCTTCATGGTTATTTTCGCGTTTTTTCATCAAAATTGCTCAAAAATTAACTCTGTTTAATCGCTTTCAAACCTACTCTCTAAGGGGTTTTTCGGGGTGCTGAACACGAATCTGAAGTCCTTTTTTCGATAAAACGCTTCCTTCATGGTTATTTTCGCGTTTTTTCATCAAAATTGCTCAAAAATTAACTCTGTTTAATCGCTTTCAAACCTACTCTCTAAGGGGTTTTTCGGGGTGCTGAACACGAATCTGAAGTCCTTTTTTCGATAAAACGCTTCCTTCATGGTTATTTTCGCGTTTTTTCATCAAAATTGCTCAAAAATTAACTCTGTTTAATCGCTTTCAAACCTACTCTCTAAGGGGTTTTTCGGGGTGCTGAACACGAATCTGAAGTCCTTTTTTCGATAAAACGCTTCCTTCATGGTTATTTTCGCGTTTTTTCATCAAAATTGCTCAAAAATAACTCTGTTTAATCGCTTTCAAACCTACTCTCTAAGGGGTTTTTCGGGGTGCTGAACACGAATCTGAAGTCCTTTTTCGATAAAACGCTTCCTTCATGGTTATTTTCGCGTTTTTTCATCAAAATTGCTCAAAAATTAACTCTGTTTAATCGCTTTCAAACCTACTCTCTAAGGGGTTTTTCGGGGTGCTGAACACGAATCTGAAGTCCTTTTTCGATAAAACGCTCCTTCATGGTTATTTTCGCGTTTTTTCATCAAAATTGCTCAAAAATTAAACTCTGTTTAATCGCTTTCAAACCTACTCTCTAAGGGGTTTTTCGGGGTGCTGAACACGAATCTGAAGTCCTTTTTCGATAAAACGCTTCCTTCATGGTTATTTTCGCGTTTTTTCATCAAAATTGCTCAAAAATTAACTCTGTTTAATCGCTTTCAAACCTACTCTCTAAGGGGTTTTTCGGGGTGCTGAACACGAATCTGAAGTCCTTTTTTCGATAAAACGCTTCCTTCATGGTTATTTTCGCGTTTTTTCATCAAAATTGCTCAAAAATTAACTCTGTTTAATCGCTTTCAAACCTACTCTCTAAGGGGTTTTTCGGGGTGCTGAACACGAATCTGAAGTCCTTTTTCGATAAAACGCTTCCTTCATGGTTATTTTCGCGTTTTTTCATCAAAATTGCTCAAAAATTAACTCTGTTTAATCGCTTTCAAACCTACTCTAAGGGGTTTTTCGGGGTGCTGAACACGAATCTGAAGTCCTTTTTTCGATAAAACGCTTCCTTCATGGTTATTTTCGCGTTTTTTCATCAAAATTGCTCAAAAATTAACTCTGTTTAATCGCTTTCAAACCTACTCTCTAAGGGGTTTTTCGGGGTGCTGAACACGAATCTGAAGTCCTTTTTTCGATAAAACGCTTCCTTCATGGTTATTTTCGCGTTTTTTCATCAAAATTGCTCAAAAATTAACTCTGTTTAATCGCTTTCAAACCTACTCTCTAAGGGGTTTTTCGGGGTGCTGAACACGAATCTGAAGTCCTTTTTTCGATAAAACGCTTCCTTCATGGTTATTTTCGCGTTTTTTCATCAAAATTGCTCAAAAATTAACTCTGTTTAATCGCTTTCAAACCTACTCTCTAAGGGGTTTTTCGGGGTGCTGAACACGAATCTGAAGTCCTTTTTTCGATAAAACGCTTCCTTCATGGTTATTTTCGGTTATTTTCGCGTTTTTTCATCAAAATTGCTCTCTCTAACGGGTTTTTCGGGGTGCTGAACACGAATCTGAAGTCCTTTTTTCGATAAAACGCTTCCTTCATGGTTATTTTCGCGTTTTTTCATCAAAATTGCTCAAAAATTAACTCTGTTTAATCGCTTTCAAACCTACTCTCTAAGGGGTTTTTCGGGGTGCTGAACACGAATCTGAAGTCCTTTTTTCGATAAAACGCTTCCTTCATGGTTATTTTCGCGTTTTTTCATCAAAATTGCTCAAAAATTAACTCTGTTTAATCGCTTTCAAACCTACTCTCTAAGGGGTTTTTCGGGGTGCTGAACACGAATCTGAAGTCCTTTTTCGATAAAACGCTTCCTTCATGGTTATTTTCGCGTTTTTTCATCAAAATTGCTCAAAAATTAACTCTGTTTAATCGCTTTCAAACCTACTCTCTAAGGGGTTTTTCGGGGTGCTGAACACGAATCTGAAGTCCTTTTTTCGATAAAACGCTTCCTTCATGGTTATTTTCGCGTTTTTTCATCAAAATTGCTCAAAAATTAACTCTGTTTAATCGCTTTCAAACCTACTCTCTAAGGGGTTTTTCGGGGTGCTGAACACGAATCTGAAGTCCTTTTTCGATAAAACGCTTCCTTCATGGTTATTTTCGCGTTTTTTCATCAAAATTGCTCAAAAATTAACTCTGTTTAATCGCTTTCAAACCTACTCTCTAAGGGGTTTTTCGGGGTGCTGAACACGAATCTGAAGTCCTTTTTTCGATAAAACGCTTCCTTCATGGTTATTTTCGCGTTTTTTCATCAAAATTGCTCAAAAATTAACTCTGTTTAATCGCTTTCAAACCTACTCTCTAAGGGGTTTTTCGGGGTGCTGAACACGAATCTGAAGTCCTTTTTCGATAAAACGCTTCCTTCATGGTTATTTTCGCGTTTTTTCATCAAAATTGCTCAAAAATTAACTCTGTTTAATCGCTTTCAAACCTACTCTCTAAGGGGTTTTTCGGGGTGCTGAACACGAATCTGAAGTCCTTTTTTCGATAAAACGCTTCCTTCATGGTTATTTTCGCGTTTTTTCATCAAAATTGCTCAAAAATTAACTCTGTTTAATCGCTTTCAAACCTACTCTCTAAGGGGTTTTTCGGGGTGCTGAACACGAATCTGAAGTCCTTTTTTCGATAAAACGCTTCCTTCATGGTTATTTTCGCGTTTTTTCATCAAAATTGCTCAAAAATTAACTCTGTTTAATCGCTTTCAAACCTACTCTCTAAGGGGTTTTTCGGGGTGCTGAACACGAATCTGAAGTCCTTTTTCGATAAAACGCTTCCTTCATGGTTATTTTCGCGTTTTTTCATCAAAATTGCTCAAAAATTAACTCTGTTTAATCGCTTTCAAACCTACTCTCTAAGGGGTTTTTCGGGGTGCTGAACACGAATCTGAAGTCCTTTTTTCGATAAAACGCTTCCTTCATGGTTATTTTCGCGTTTTTTCATCAAAATTGCTCAAAAATTAACTCTGTTTAATCGCTTTCAAACCTACTCTCTAAGGGGTTTTTCGGGGTGCTGAACACGAATCTGAAGTCCTTTTTTCGATAAAACGCTTCCTTCATGGTTATTTTCGCGTTTTTTCATCAAAATTGCTCAAAAATTAACTCTGTTTAATCGCTTTCAAACCTACTCTCTAAGGGGTTTTTCGGGGTGCTGAACACGAATCTGAAGTCCTTTTTCGATAAAACGCTTCCTTCATGGTTATTTTCGCGTTTTTTCATCAAAATTGCTCAAAAATTAACTCTGTTTAATCGCTTTCAAACCTACTCTCTAAGGGGTTTTTCGGGGTGCTGAACACGAATCTGAAGTCCTTTTTCGATAAAACGCTTCCTTCATGGTTATTTTCGCGTTTTTTCATCAAAATTGCTCAAAAATTAACTCTGTTTAATCGCTTTCAAACCTACTCTCTAAGGGGTTTTTCGGGGTGCTGAACACGAATCTGAAGTCCTTTTTCGATAAAACGCTTCCTTCATGGTTATTTTCGCGTTTTTTCATCAAAATTGCTCAAAAATTAACTCTGTTTAATCGCTTTCAAACCTACTCTCTAAGGGGTTTTTCGGGGTGCTGAACACGAATCTGAAGTCCTTTTTTCGATAAAACGCTTCCTTCATGGTTATTTTCGCGTTTTTTCATCAAAATTGCTCAAAAATTAACTCTGTTTAATCGCTTTCAAACCTACTCTCTAAGGGGTTTTTCGGGGTGCTGAACACGAATCTGAAGTCCTTTTTCGATAAAACGCTTCCTTCATGGTTATTTTCGCGTTTTTTCATCAAAATTGCTCAAAAATTAACTCTGTTTAATCGCTTTCAAACCTACTCTCTAAGGGGTTTTTCGGGGTGCTGAACACGAATCTGAAGTCCTTTTTTCGATAAAACGCTTCCTTCATGGTTATTTTCGCGTTTTTTCATCAAAATTGCTCAAAAATTAACTCTGTTTAATCGCTTTCAAACCTACTCTCTAAGGGGTTTTTCGGGGTGCTGAACACGAATCTGAAGTCCTTTTTTCGATAAAACGCTTCCTTCATGGTTATTTTCGCGTTTTTTCATCAAAATTGCTCAAAAATTAACTCTGTTTAATCGCTTTCAAACCTACTCTCTAAGGGGTTTTTCGGGGTGCTGAACACGAATCTGAAGTCCTTTTTTCGATAAAACGCTTCCTTCATGGTTATTTTCGCGTTTTTTCATCAAAATTGCTCAAAAATTAACTCTGTTTAATCGCTTTCAAACCTACTCTCTAAGGGGTTTTTCGGGGTGCTGAACACGAATCTGAAGTCCTTTTTTCGATAAAACGCTTCCTTCATGGTTATTTTCGCGTTTTTTCATCAAAATTGCTCAAAAATTAACTCTGTTTAATCGCTTTCAAACCTACTCTCTAAGGGGTTTTTCGGGGTGCTGAACACGAATCTGAAGTCCTTTTTTCGATAAAACGCTTCCTTCATGGTTATTTTCGCGTTTTTTCATCAAAATTGCTCAAAAATTAACTCTGTTTAATCGCTTTCAAACCTACTCTCTAAGGGGTTTTTCGGGGTGCTGAACACGAATCTGAAGTCCTTTTTTCGATAAAACGCTTCCTTCATGGTTATTTTCGCGTTTTTTCATCAAAATTGCTCAAAAATTAACTCTGTTTAATCGCTTTCAAACCTACTCTCTAAGGGGTTTTTCGGGGTGCTGAACACGAATCTGAAGTCCTTTTTTCGATAAAACGCTTCCTTCATGGTTATTTTCGCGTTTTTTCATCAAAATTGCTCAAAAATTAACTCTGTTTAATCGCTTTCAAACCTACTCTCTAAGGGTTTTTTCGGGGTGCTGAACACGAATCTGAAGTCCTTTTTTCGATAAAACGCTTCCTTCATGGTTATTTTCGCGTTTTTTCATCAAAATTGCTCAAAAATTAACTCTGTTTAATCGCTTTCAAACCTACTCTCTAAGGGGTTTTTCGGGGTGCTGAACACGAATCTGAAGTCCTTTTTCGATAAAACGCTTCCTTCATGGTTATTTTCGCGTTTTTTCATCAAAATTGCTCAAAAATTAACTCTGTTTAATCGCTTTCAAACCTACTCTCTAAGGGGTTTTTCGGGGTGCTGAACACGAATCTGAAGTCCTTTTTCGATAAAACGCTTCCTTCATGGTTATTTTCGCGTTTTTTCATCAAAATTGCTCAAAAATTAACTCTGTTTAATCGCTTTCAAACCTACTCTCTAAGGGGTTTTTCGGGGTGCTGAACACGAATCTGAAGTCCTTTTTTCGATAAAACGCTTCCTTCATGGTTATTTTCGCGTTTTTTCATCAAAATTGCTCAAAAATTAACTCTGTTTAATCGCTTTCAAACCTACTCTCTAAGGGGTTTTTCGGGGTGCTGAACACGAATCTGAAGTCCTTTTTTCGATAAAACGCTTCCTTCATGGTTATTTTCGCGTTTTTTCATCAAAATTGCTCAAAAATTAACTCTGTTTAATCGCTTTCAAACCTACTCTCTAAGGGGTTTTTCGGGGTGCTGAACACGAATCTGAAGTCCTTTTTTCGATAAAACGCTTCCTTCATGGTTATTTTCGCGTTTTTTCATCAAAATTGCTCAAAAATTAACTCTGTTTAATCGCTTTCAAACCTACTCTCTAAGGGGTTTTTCGGGGTGCTGAACACGAATCTGAAGTCCTTTTTTCGATAAAACGCTTCCTTCATGGTTATTTTCGCGTTTTTTCATCAAAATTGCTCAAAAATTAACTCTGTTTAATCGCTTTCAAACCTACTCTCTAAGGGGTTTTTCGGGGTGCTGAACACGAATCTGAAGTCCTTTTTCGATAAAACGCTTCCTTCATGGTTATTTTCGCGTTTTTTCATCAAAATTGCTCAAAAATTAACTCTGTTTAATCGCTTTCAAACCTACTCTCTAAGGGGTTTTTCGGGGTGCTGAACACGAATCTGAAGTCCTTTTTTCGATAAAACGCTTCCTTCATGGTTATTTTCGCGTTTTTTCATCAAAATTGCTCAAAAATTAACTCTGTTTAATCGCTTTCAAACCTACTCTCTAAGGGGTTTTTCGGGGTGCTGAACACGAATCTGAAGTCCTTTTTTCGATAAAACGCTTCCTTCATGGTTATTTTCGCGTTTTTTCATCAAAATTGCTCAAAAATTAACTCTGTTTAATCGCTTTCAAACCTACTCTCTAAGGGGTTTTTCGGGGTGCTGAACACGAATCTGAAGTCCTTTTTTCGATAAAACGCTTCCTTCATGGTTATTTTCGCGTTTTTTCATCAAAATTGCTCAAAAATTAACTCTGTTTAATCGCTTTCAAACCTACTCTCTAAGGGGTTTTTCGGGGTGCTGAACACGAATCTGAAGTCCTTTTTTCGATAAAACGCTTCCTTCATGGTTATTTTCGCGTTTTTTCATCAAAATTGCTCAAAAATTAACTCTGTTTAATCGCTTTCAAACCTACTCTCTAAGGGGTTTTTCGGGGTGCTGAACACGAATCTGAAGTCCTTTTTTCGATAAAACGCTTCCTTCATGGTTATTTTCGCGTTTTTTCATCAAAATTGCTCAAAAATTAACTCTGTTTAATCGCTTTCAAACCTACTCTCTAAGGGGTTTTTCGGGGTGCTGAACACGAATCTGAAGTCCTTTTTTCGATAAAACGCTTCCTTCATGGTTATTTTCGCGTTTTTTCATCAAAATTGCTCAAAAATTAACTCTGTTTAATCGCTTTCAAACCTACTCTCTAAGGGGTTTTTCGGGGTGCTGAACACGAATCTGAAGTCCTTTTTTCGATAAAACGCTTCCTTCATGGTTATTTTCGCGTTTTTTCATCAAAATTGCTCAAAAATTAACTCTGTTTAATCGCTTTCAAACCTACTCTCTAAGGGGTTTTTCGGGGAACACGAATCTGAAGTCCTTTTTTCGATAAAACGCTTCCTTCATGGTTATTTTCGCGTTTTTTCATCAAAATTGCTCAAAAATTAACTCTGTTTAATCGCTTTCAAACCTACTCTCTAAGGGGTTTTTCGGGGTGCTGAACACGAATCTGAAGTCCTTTTTTCGATAAAACGCTTCCTTCATGGTTATTTTCGCGTTTTTTCATCAAAATTGCTCAAAAATTAACTCTGTTTAATCGCTTTCAAACCTACTCTCTAAGGGGTTTTTCGGGGTGCTGAACACGAATCTGAAGTCCTTTTTTCGATAAAACGCTTCCTTCATGGTTATTTTCGCGTTTTTTCATCAAAATTGCTCAAAAATTAACTCTGTTTAATCGCTTTCAAACCTACTCTCTAAGGGGTTTTTCGGGGTGCTGAACACGAATCTGAAGTCCTTTTTTCGATAAAACGCTTCCTTCATGGTTATTTTCGCGTTTTTTCATCAAAATTGCTCAAAAATTAACTCTGTTTAATCGCTTTCAAACCTACTCTCTAAGGGGTTTTTCGGGGTGCTGAACACGAATCTGAAGTCCTTTTTCGATAAAACGCTTCCTTCATGGTTATTTTCGCGTTTTTTCATCAAAATTGCTCAAAAATTAACTCTGTTTAATCGCTTTCAAACCTACTCTCTAAGGGGTTTTTCGGGGTGCTGAACACGAATCTGAAGTCCTTTTTTCGATAAAACGCTTCCTTCATGGTTATTTTCGCGTTTTTTCATCAAAATTGCTCAAAAATTAACTCTGTTTAATCGCTTTCAAACCTACTCTCTAAGGGGTTTTTCGGGGTGCTGAACACGAATCTGAAGTCCTTTTTTCGATAAAACGCTTCCTTCATGGTTATTTTCGCGTTTTTTCATCAAAATTGCTCAAAAATTAACTCTGTTTAATCGCTTTCAAACCTACTCTAAGGGGTTTTTCGGGGTGCTGAACACGAATCTGAAGTCCTTTTTTCGATAAAACGCTTCCTTCATGGTTATTTTCGCGTTTTTTCATCAAAATTGCTCAAAAATTAACTCTGTTTAATCGCTTTCAAACCTATCTCTAAGGGGTTTTTCGGGGTGCTGAACACGAATCTGAAGTCCTTTTTTCGATAAAACGCTTCCTTCATGGTTATTTTCGCGTTTTTTCATCAAAATTGCTCAAAAATTAACTCTGTTTAATCGCTTTCAAACCTACTCTCTAAGGGGTTTTTCGGGGTGCTGAACACGAATCTGAAGTCCGTTTTTCGATAAAACGCTTCCTTCATGGTTATTTTCGCGTTTTTTCATCAAAATTGCTCAAAAATTAACTCTGTTTAATCGCTTTCAAACCTACTCTCTAAGGGGTTTTTCGGGGTGCTGAACACGAATCTGAAGTCCTTTTTCGATAAAACGCTTCCTTCATGGTTATTTTCGCGTTTTTTCATCAAAATTGCTCAAAAATTAACTCTGTTTAATCGCTTTTTAAACCTACTCTCTAAGGGGTTTTCGGGGTGCTGAACACGAAATCTGAAGTCCGTTTTTCGATAAAACGCTTCCTTAGTGGTTATTTCCGCGTTTTTTTCATCAAAATTGCTCAAAAATAAACTCTGTTTAATCCCTTTCAAATCTACTCTCTAAGGGGGTTTTCGGGGTGCTGAACACGAATCTGAAGTCCGTTTTCGATAAAACGCTTCCTTCATGGTTATTTTCGCGTTTTCATCAAAAATTGCTCAAAAATAATCGCTTTCAAACCTACTCTCTAAGGGGTTTTCAACACGAATCTGAAGTCCGTTTTCGATAAAACGCTTCCTTCATGGTTATTTTCGCGTTTTTTCATCAAAATTGCTCAAAAATTAACTCTGTTTAATCGCTTTCAAACCTACTCTCTAAGGGGTTTTTCGGGGTGCTAAACACGAATCCGAAGTCCTTTTTCGATAAAACGCTTCCTTCATGGTTATTTTCGCGTTTTTTCATCAAAATTGCTCAAAAATTAACTCTGTTTAATCGCTTTCAAACCTACTCTCTAAGGGGTTTTTCGGGATGCTGAACACGAATCTGAAGTCCTTTTTTCGATAAAACGCTCTCTTCATGGTTATTTTCGCGTTTTTTCATCAAAATTGCTCAAAAATTAACTCTGTTTAATCGCTTTCAAACCTACTCTCTAAGGGGTTTTTCGGGGTGCTGAACACGAATCTGAAGTCCTTTTTTCGATAAAACGCTTCCTTCATGGTTATTTTTGCGTTTTTTCATCAAAATTGCTCAAAAATTAACTCTGTTTAATCGCTTTCAAACCTACTCTCTAAGGGGTTTTTTCGGGGTGCTGAACACGAATCTGAAGTCCTTTTTCGATAAAACGCTTCCTTCATGGTTATTTTCGCGTTTTTTCATCAAAATTGCTCAAAAATTAACTCTGTTTAATCGCTTTCAAACCTACTCTCTAAGGGGTTTTTCGGGGTGCTGAACACGAATCTGAAGTCCTTTTTTCGATAAAACGCTTCCTTCATGGTTATTTTCGCGTTTTTTCATCAAAATTGCTCAAAAATTAACTCTGTTTAATCGCTTTCAAACCTACTCTCTAAGGGGTTTTTCGGGGTGCCACGAATCTGAAGTCCTTTTTTCGATAAAACGCTTCCTTCATGGTTATTTTCGCGTTTTTTCATCAAAATTGCTCAAAAATTAACTCTGTTTAATCGCTTTCAAACCTACTCTCTAAGGGGTTTTTCGGGGTGCTGAACACGAATCTGAAGTCCTTTTTCGATAAAACGCTTCTTCATGGTTATTTTCCGCGTTTTTTCATCAAAATTGCTCAAAAATTAACTCTGTTTAATCGCTTTCAAACCTACTCTCTAAGGGGTTTTCGGGGTGCTGAACACGAATCTGAAGTCCTTTTTCGATAAAACGCTTCCTTCATGGTTATTTTCGCGTTTTTTCATCAAAATTGCTCAAAAATTAACTCTGTTTAATCGCTTTCAAACCTACTCTCTAAGGGGTTTTTCGGGGTGCTGAACACGAATCTGAAGTCCTTTTTCGATAAAACGCTTCCTTCATGGTTATTTTCGCGTTTTTTTCATCAAAATTGCTCAAAAATTAACTCTGTTTAATCGCTTTCAAACCTACTCTCTAAGGGGTTTTCAGGGTGCTGAACACGAATCTGAAGTCCTTTTTTCGATAAAACGCTTCCTTCATGGTTATTTTCGCGTTTTTTCATCAAAATTGCTCAAAAATTAACTCTGTTTAATCGCTTTCAAACCTACTCTCTAAGGGGTTTTTCAGGGTGCTGAACACGAATCTGAAGTCCGTTTTTCGATAAAACGCTTCCTTCATGGTTATTTTCGCGTTTTTTCATCAAAATTGCTCAAAAATCAACTCTGTTTAATCGCTTTCAAACCTACTCTCTAAGGGGTTTTTCGGGGTGCTGAACACGAATCTGAAGTCCTTTTTTCGATAAAACGCTTCCTTCATGGTTATTTTCGCGTTTTTTCATCAAAATTGCTCAAAAATTAATTTTGCGTTTTTTCATCAAAATTGCTCAAAAATTAACTCTGTTTAATCGCTTTCAAACCTACTCTCTCTAAGGGGTTTTTCGGGGTGCTGAACACGAATCTGAAGTCCTTTTTCGATAAAACGCTTCCTTCATGGTTATTTTCGCGTTTTTTCATCAAAATTGCTCAAAAATTAACTCTGTTTAATCGCTTTCAAACCTACTCTCTAAGGGGTTTTTCGGGGTGCTGAACACGAATCTGAAGTCCTTTTTCGATAAAACGCTTCCTTCATGGTTATTTTCGCGTTTTTTCATCAAAATTGCTCAAAAATTAACTCTGTTTAATCGCTTTCAAACCTACTCTCTAAGGGGTTTTTCGGGGTGCTGAACACGAATCTGAAGTCCTTTTTTCGATAAAACGCTTCCTTCATGGTTATTTTCGCGTTTTTTCATCAAAATTGCTCAAAAATTAACTCTGTTTAATCGCTTTCAAACCTACTCTCTAAGGGGTTTTTCGGGGTGCTGAACACGAATCTGAAGTCCTTTTTTCGATAAAACGCTTCCTTCATGGTTATTTTCGCGTTTTTTCATCAAAATTGCTCAAAAATTAACTCTGTTTAATCGCTTTCAAACCTACTCTCTAACGGGTTTTTCGGGGTGCTGAACACGAATCTGAAGTCCTTTTTTCGATAAAACGCTTCCTTCATGGTTATTTTCGCGTTTTTTCATCAAAATTGCTCAAAAATTAACTCTGTTTAATCGCTTTCAAACCTACTCTCTAAGGGGTTTTTCGGGGTGCTGAACACGAATCTGAAGTCCTTTTTTCGATAAACGCTTCCTTCATGGTTATTTTCGCGTTTTTTCATCAAAATTGCTCAAAAATTAACTCTGTTTAATCGCTTTCAAACCTACTCTCTAAGGGGTTTTTCGGGGTGCTGAACACGAATCTGAAGTCCTTTTTTCGATAAAACGCTTCCTTCATGGTTATTTTCGCGTTTTTTCATCAAAATTGCTCAAAAATAAACTCTGTTTAATCGCTTTCAAACCTACTCTCTAAGGGGTTTTTCGGGGTGCTGAACACGAATCTGAAGTCCTTTTTTTCGATAAAACGCTTCCTTCATGGTTATTTTCGCGTTTTTTCATCAAAATTGCTCAAAAATAAACTCTGTTTAATCGCTTTCAAACCTACTCTCTAAGGGGTTTTTCGGGGTGCTGAACACGAATCTGAAGTCCTTTTTTCGATAAAACGCTTCCTTCATGGTTATTTTCGCGTTTTTTCATCAAAATTGCTCAAAAATAAACTCTGTTTAATCGCTTTCAAACCTACTCTCTAAGGGGTTTTTCGGGGTGCTGAACACGAATCTGAAGTCCTTTTTCGATAAAACGCTTCCTTCATGGTTATTTTCGCGTTTTTTCATCAAAATTGCTCAAAAATTAACTCTGTTTAATCGCTTTCAAACCTACTCTCTAAGGGGTTTTTCGGGGTGCTGAACACGAATCTGAAGTCCTTTTTTCGATAAAACGCTATTCATGGTTATTTTCGCGTTTTTTCATCAAAATTGCTCAAAAATAAACTCTGTTTAATCGCTTTCAAACTACTCTCTAAGGGGTTTTCGGGGTGCTGAACACGAATGTGTGTGTGTGTGTGTGTGTGTGTGTGTGTGTGTGTGTG
This sequence comes from Creontiades dilutus, assembly GCA_031894815.1. Taxonomy (NCBI): domain Eukaryota; kingdom Metazoa; phylum Arthropoda; class Insecta; order Hemiptera; family Miridae; genus Creontiades; species Creontiades dilutus. Next base: position 15,941 of record JAVIWC010002588.1, on the reverse strand, counting down.
TGTGTGTGTATTTTCGCGTTTTTTCATCAAAATTGCTCAAAAATTAACTCTGTTTAATCGCTTTCAAACCTACTCTCTAAGGGGTTTTTCGGGGTGCTGAACACGAATCTGAAGTCCTTTTTTCGATAAAACGCTTCCTTCATGGTTATTTTCGCGTTTTTTCATCAAAATTGCTCAAAAATTAACTCTGTTTAATCGCTTTCAAACCTACTCTCTAAGGGGTTTTTCGGGGTGCTGAACACGAATCTGAAGTCCTTTGTTTCGCCATCGATAAAACGCTTCCTTCATGGACTTATTTTCGCGTTTTTTCTGCATGCCGGGAGAATTGCTCAAAAATCCACTGGAATCGCTTTCAAAGACTCGTCAGGGGTGGGGTTAACACGAATTTTCTGATAAAACGTTTTTGGTTATTTTTGCATCAAAATTGTTTATAACGCGGGTGCTGAACACGAATCTGAAGTCCGTTTTTCGATAAAACGCTTCCTTCATGGTTATTTTCGCGTTTTTTCATCAAAATTGTCAAAAATTAACTCTGTTTAATCGCTTTCAAACCTACTCTCTATTTTTGCGCATTCATCTCGGACGAGGAATCATGTCCTTGTTTGATAAAACGCTTCCTTCATAGTTATTTTCGCGTTTTTTCATCAAAATGGGACTCAAAAATCCGTCTGTTTAATCACCTACACTCAACCCTTTTCGGTTCCCAGCCGTACCGAATGGACAGTGCATCGCGGAAGTCCTTTTTTCGATAAGTCGAAGTTGTCTTCCTTCATGGTTATTTTCGCGTTTTTTCCATTGGGACAAAAATTCTCTGTCCTTCGAATCGTTCTTTCAAACCTGCTCTCTGTGGGTAGTGTTGCGGGGAGCTGAACACGAATCTGCAAGTCCTGGCTTTACGTTAAAACGCCACTTCTCGCAACTTTGACACCACAGCACCTTCATATTGGGCAACATCTAAATTGCTGCCACTTTTTATGGCTTGAATGAGTGGCGCAGTGGTTTTTCTGGATACCTCAAACACGAATCTGAAGTCCGGATTTTCGATAAAACGCTTCCTTCATGGTTATTTTGCGTTTTTTCATCAAAATTGCTCAAAAATTAACTCTGTTTAATCGCTTTCAAGACCTACCTCTAAGGGGTTTTTCGTATTGTGAACACGCAGCTGAAGTCCTTCGTCGATAAAACGCTCCTACATGGTTGCGTTTTTTCCCAAAATTCTCGTTGAACTCTGTTTAATCGCTGTTCAAACCTACCTCTAAGGGCTCTTTTGCTGAACACGAATCTTTGAAGTCCTCTCGATAAAACCTTTTATCTTCATGGTTATTTTCGCGTTTTTTCATCAACAATTGCCACAAATTAACTCTGTTTAATCGCTTTCAAACCTACTCTCAAGGGGTTTTTCAGACCAGCTGAACACGAATTGGCTGAAGTCCTCCATTTTTCGATAAAACGCTTCCTTCATGGTTATTTTCGCCATTTTTCATCAAAATTGCTCAAAGATTAACTTTGTTTAATCGCTTTCAAACCTGCTCTCTAAGGGGTTTTGGACGCAGTCGGGGTGCTGAACACGAATCTGAAGTCCGTTTTTCGATAAAACGCTTCCTTCATGGTTATTTTCGCGTTTTTTCATCAAAATTGCTCAAAAATAAACTCTGTTTAATCGCTTTCAAACCTACTCTCTAAGGGGTTTTTCGGGTGCTGAACACGAATCTGAAGTCCTTTTTTTTGATAAAACGCTTCCTTCATGGTTATTTTCGCGTTTTTTCATCAAAATTGCTCAAAAATAAACTCTGTTTAATCGCTTTCAAACCTACTCTCTAAGGGGTTTTTCGGGGTGCTGAACACGAATCTGAAGTCCTTTTTTCGATAAAACGCTTCCTTCATGGTTATTTTCGCGTTTTTTCATCAAAATTGCTCAAAAATAAACTCAAACAAAAATAAACTCTGTTTAATCGCTTTCAATTTTCTCTCTAAGTTTAATCGCTTTCAAACCTACTCTCTAAGGGGTTTTTCGGGGTGCTGAACACGAATCTGAAGTCCTTTTTCGATAAAACGCTTCCTTCATGGTTATTTTCGCGTTTTTTCATCAAAATTGCTCAAAAATTAACTCTGTTTAATCGCTTTCAAACCTACTCTCTAAGGGGTTTTTCGGGGTGCTGAACACGAATCTGAAGTCCTTTTTTCGATAAAACGCTTCCTTCATGGTTATTTTCGCGTTTTTTCATCAAAATTGCTCAAAAATAAACTCTGTTTAATCGCTTTCAAACCTACTCTCTAAGGGGTTTTTCGGGGTGCTGAACACGAATCTGAAGTCCTTTTTTCGATAAAACGCTTCCTTCATGGTTATTTTCGCGTTTTTTCATCAAAATTGCTCAAAAATAAACTCTGTTTAATCGCTTTCAAACCTACTCTCTAAGGGGTTTTTCGGGGTGCTGAACACGAATCTGAAGTCCTTTTTTCGATAAAACGCTTCCTTCATGGTTATTTTCGCGTTTTTTCATCAAAATTGCTCAAAAATTAACTCTGTTTAATCGCTTTCAAACCTACTCTCTAAGGGGTTTTTCGGGGTGCTGAACACGAATCTGAAGTCCTTTTTCGATAAAACGCTTCCTTCATGGTTATTTTCGCGTTTTTTCATCAAAATTGCTCAAAAATTAACTCTGTTTAATCGCTTTCAAACCTACTCTCTAAGGGGTTTTTCGGGGTGCTGAACACGAATCTGAAGTCCGTTTTTCGATAAAACGCTTCCTTCATGGTTATTTTCGCGTTTTTTCATCAAAATTGCTCAAAAATAAACTCTGTTTAATCGCTTTCAAACCTACTCTCTAAGGGGTTTTTCGGGGTGCTGAACACGAATCTGAAGTCCTTTTTCGATAAAACGCTTCCTTCATGGTTATTTTCGCGTTTTTTCATCAAAATTGCTCAAAAATAAACTCTGTTTAATCGCTTTCAAACCTACTCTCTAAGGGGTTTTTCGGGGTGCTGAACACGAATCTGAAGTCCTTTTTTCGATAAAACGCTTCCTTCATGGTTATTTTCGCGTTTTTTCATCAAAATTGCTCAAAAATTAACTCTGTTTAATCGCTTTCAAACCTACTCTCTAAGGGGTTTTTCGGGGTGCTGAACACGAATCTGAAGTCCTTTTTTCGATAAAACGCTTCCTTCATGGTTATTTTCGCGTTTTTTCATCAAAATTGCTCAAAAATTAACTCTGTTTAATCGCTTTCAAACCTACTCTCTAAGGGGTTTTTCGGGGTGCTGAACACGAATCTGAAGTCCTTTTTTCGATAAAACGCTTCCTTCATGGTTATTTTCGCGTTTTTTCATCAAAATTGCTCAAAAATAAACTCTGTTTAATCGCTTTCAAACCTACTCTCTAAGGGGTTTTTCGGGGTGCTGAACACGAATCTGAAGTCCTTTTTTCGATAAAACGCTTCCTTCATGGTTATTTTCGCGTTTTTTCATCAAAATTGCTCAAAAATTAACTCTGTTTAATCGCTTTCAAACCTACTCTCTAAGGGGTTTTTCGGGGTGCTGAACACGAATCTGAAGTCCTTTTTTCGATAAAACGCTTCCTTCATGGTTATTTTCGCGTTTTTTCATCAAAATTGCTCAAAAATTAACTCTGTTTAATCGCTTTCAAACCTACTCTCTAAGGGGTTTTTCGGGGTGCTGAACACGAATCTGAAGTCCTTTTTTCGATAAAACGCTTCCTTCATGGTTATTTTCGCGTTTTTTCATCAAAATTGCTCAAAAATAAACTCTGTTTAATCGCTTTCAAACCTACTCTCTAAGGGGTTTTTCGGGGTGCTGAACACGAATCTGAAGTCCTTTTTCGATAAAACGCTTCCTTCATGGTTATTTTCGCGTTTTTTCATCAAAATTGCTCAAAAATAAACTCTGTTTAATCGCTTTCAAACCTACTCTCTAAGGGGTTTTTCGGGGTGCTGAACACGAATCTGAAGTCCTTTTTTCGATAAAACGCTTCCTTCATGGTTATTTTCGCGTTTTTTCATCAAAATTGCTCAAAAATAAACTCTGTTTAATCGCTTTCAAACCTACTCTCTAAGGGGTTTTTCGGGGTGCTGAACACGAATCTGAAGTCCTTTTTTCGATAAAACGCTTCCTTCATGGTTATTTTCGCGTTTTTTCATCAAAATTGCTCAAAAATAAACTCTGTTTAATCGCTTTCAAACCTACTCTCTAAGGGGTTTTTCGGGGTGCTGAACACGAATCTGAAGTGCTTTTTTCGATAAAACGCTTCCTTCATGGTTATTTTCGCGTTTTTTCATCAAAATTGCTCAAAAATTAACTCTGTTTAATCGCTTTCAAACCTACTCTCTAACGGGTTTTTCGGGGTGCTGAACACGAATCTGAAGTCCTTTTTTCGATAAAACGCTTCCTTCATGGTTATTTTCGCGTTTTTTCATCAAAATTGCTCAAAAATTAACTCTGTTTAATCGCTTTCAAACCTACTCTCTAAGGGGTTTTTCGGGGTGCTGAACACGAATCTGAAGTCCTTTTTCGATAAAACGCTTCCTTCATGGTTATTTTCGCGTTTTTTCATCAAAATTGCTCAAAAATAAACTCTGTTTAATCGCTTTCAAACCTACTCTCTAAGGGGTTTTCGGGGTGCTGAACACGAATCTGAAGTCCGTTTTTCGATAAAACGCTTCCTTCATGGTTATTTTCGCGTTTTTTCATCAAAATTGCTCAAAAATTAACTCTGTTTAATCGCTTTCAAACCTACTCTCTAAGGGGTTTTTCGGGGTGCTGAACACGAATCTGAAGTCCTTTTTTCGATAAAACGCTTCCTTCATGGTTATTTTCGCGTTTTTTCATCAAAATTGCTCAAAAATAAACTCTGTTTAATCGCTTTCAAACCTACTCTCTAAGGGGTTTTTCGGGGTGCTGAACACGAATCTGAAGTCCTTTTTTCGATAAAACGCTTCCTTCATGGTTATTTTCGCGTTTTTTCATCAAAATTGCTCAAAAATAAACTCTGTTTAATCGCTTTCAAACCTACTCTCTAAGGGGTTTTTCGGGGTGCTGAACACGAATCTGAAGTCCTTTTTTCGATAAAACGCTTCCTTCATGGTTATTTTCGCGTTTTTTCATCAAAATTGCTCAAAAATTAACTCTGTTTAATCGCTTTCAAACCTACTCTCTAAGGGGTTTTTCGGGGTGCTGAACACGAATCTGAAGTCCTTTTTTCGATAAAACGCTTCCTTCATGGTTATTTTCGCGTTTTTTCATCAAAATTGCTCAAAAATAAACTCTGTTTAATCGCTTTCAAACCTACTCTCTAAGGGGTTTTTCGGGGTGCTGAACACGAATCTGAAGTCCTTTTTTCGATAAAACGCTTCCTTCATGGTTATTTTCGCGTTTTTTCATCAAAATTGCTCAAAAATTAACTCTGTTTAATCGCTTTCAAACCTACTCTCTAAGGGGTTTTTCGGGGTGCTGAACACGAATCTGAAGTCCTTTTTTCGATAAAACGCTTCCTTCATGGTTATTTTCGCGTTTTTTCATCAAAATTGCTCAAAAATAAACTCTGTTTAATCGCTTTCAAACCTACTCTCTAAGGGGTTTTTCGGGGTGCTGAACACGAATCTGAAGTCCTTTTTTCGATAAAACGCTTCCTTCATGGTTATTTTCGCGTTTTTTCATCAAAATTGCTCAAAAATAAACTCTGTTTAATCGCTTTCAAACCTACTCTCTAAGGGGTTTTTCGGGGTGCTGAACACGAATCTGAAGTCCTTTTTCGATAAAACGCTTCCTTCATGGTTATTTTCGCGTTTTTTCATCAAAATTGCTCAAAAATAAACTCTGTTTAATCGCTTTCAAACCTACTCTCTAAGGGGTTTTTCGGGGTGCTGAACACGAATCTGAAGTCCTTTTTTCGATAAAACGCTTCCTTCATGGTTATTTTCGCGTTTTTTCATCAAAATTGCTCAAAAATAAACTCTGTTCAATCGCTTTCAAACCTTCTCTCTAAGGGGTTTTTCGGATCGCTTTCAAACCTACTCTCTAAGGGGTTTTTCGGGGTGCTGAACACGAATCTGAAGTCCTTTTTTCGATAAAACGCTTCCTTCATGGTTATTTTCGCGTTTTTTCATCAAAATTGCTCAAAAATTAACTCTGTTTAATCGCTTTCAAACCTACTCTCTAAGGGGTTTTTCGGGGTGCTGAACACGAATCTGAAGTCCTTTTTCGATAAAACGCTTCCTTCATGGTTATTTTCGCGTTTTTTCATCAAAATTGCTCAAAAATTAACTCTGTTTAATCGCTTTCAAACCTACTCTCTAAGGGGTTTTTCGGGGTGCTGAACACGAATCTGAAGTCCTTTTTTCGATAAAACGCTTCCTTCATGGTTATTTTCGCGTTTTTTCATCAAAATTGCTCAAAAATAAACTCTGTTTAATCGCTTTCAAACCTACTCTCTAAGGGGTTTTTCGGGGTGCTGAACACGAATCTGAAGTCCTTTTTCGATAAAACGTTTCCTTCATGGTTATTTTCGCGTTTTTTCATCAAAATTGCTCAAAAATTAACTCTGTTTAATCGCTTTCAAACCTACTCTCTAACGGGTTTTTCGGGGTGCTGAACACGAATCTGAAGTCCTTTTTTCGATAAAACGCTTCCTTCATGGTTATTTTCGCGTTTTTTCATCAAAATTGCTCAAAAATTAACTCTGTTTAATCGCTTTCAAACCTACTCTCTAAGGGGTTTTTCGGGGTGCTGAACACGAATCTGAAGTCCTTTTTTCGATAAAACGCTTCCTTCATGGTTATTTTCGCGTTTTTTCATCAAAATTGCTCAAAAATAAACTCTGTTTAATCGCTTTCAAACCTACTCTCTAAGGGGTTTTTCGGGGTGCTGAACACGAATCTGAAGTCCTTTTTTCGATAAAACGCTTCCTTCATGGTTATTTTCGCGTTTTTTCATCAAAATTGCTCAAAAATCTGAAACTCTGTTTAATCGCTTTCAAACCTACTCTCTAAGGGGTTTTTCGGGGTGCTGAACACGAATCTGAAGTGCTTTTTTCGATAAAACGTTTCCTTCATGGTTATTTTCGCGTTTTTTCATCAAAATTGCTCAAAAATTAACTCTGTTTAATCGCTTTCAAACCTACTCTCTAACGGGTTTTTCGGGGTGCTGAACACGAATCTGAAGTCCTTTTTTCGATAAAACGCTTCCTTCATGATTATTTTCGCGTTTTTTCATCAAAATTGCTCAAAAATTAACTCTGTTTAATCGCTTTCAAACCTACTCTCTAAGGGGTTTTTCGGGGTGCTGAACACGAATCTGAAGTCCTTTTTCCGATAAAACGCTTCCTTCATGGTTATTTTCGCGTTTTTTCATCAAAATTGCTCAAAAATAAACTCTGTTTAATCGCTTTCAAACCTACTCTCTAAGGGGTTTTTCGGGGTGCTGAACACGAATCTGACTTTTTTCGATAAAACGATGGTTAATTTTCGCGTTTTTTCATCAAAATTGCTCAAAAATTAACTCTGTTTAATATCCGGACGGAGCGGGAACGAGAGAGAGAATATCCGAAAACGAGAGAGAGAATGAAAAAGGGTAGGAAAGCAAGTGGAGGAGGGGAAAGGCAGTGTTGCACTGCTAGCGTGGAAAAGTCGGTAGACTAGGGTCTAGGGGGAAAACTAGCGTTCACAACTCAACACCTCCCCTTGAACGATAGTCGGAAATGGAAGTGGAATAAGGATGGGTTACAGTTTCACATGACATGGTTATATAGCATTACAGGTTATGAAATTTCAATGTTTACATTTTGGACTCGAAATTTGTCAGACAAATTTTAATAGTTCCATGTCCTCCACTTCACTTTTTCACGCATTATTCATAAAGACAGCAATAATAGAAATTTATATAACATGACTAAATACGAGCGCATAACGAATAACTTAATAATAAACTACATCATGAATGAATAACATCACAGTTACATTTCATCATAGGCATAGGAACACACTCCTTTCAAGATACAATAATATTCTGAATATATGTTTACATTTTGCATTGTTTACTTTAGGCCACAACATTTTACAAAATTTTCATGTTTTTCCCTTGGTAATGGCTTTGTAAGAGAATCGGCTAACATTTTATCTGTAGGCAGGTATTCCAAAATTATGTTTTTATTAATGTGCGATCGTATAAAATGATGTCTTACATCGATATGTTTTGAGCGTTGACTAGTAATGTCATTTTTGGCAAGTTGAATAGCTCCTTGGTTATCACAATAAATTTTAAACGGCTCATTTGTTAAATTCGGTTCAATTTCTCCTATAAGTGAACGTAACCAAAGTATTTCTTGAGTGGTAAAAGATAATGCCATGTATTCGGCCTCTACAGTAGATAGCGAAATAGTTGCTTGTTTCTTGCTAAACCAAGAAATTAGTCCACCCATATATTTAATACAGCAACCAGTTATTGAGTGACGATCATTATTTAAATTTCCCCAATCAGAATCACTATAAATTTCGGGTAACCCTCTACAATTTTTGTCGTAAGTAAGTTTGAAATTGGCAGTTCCCTTCAAATATCGGAAGATTCTTTTAATTGCAAGCCAATGAATTACTTTAGGATTTTGATTAAATTTACTCACTTGGTTAACTGCGTAAGCGATATCAGGCCTTGTTGTTTGAGAAAGGTACAATAAGCTCCCTACGGCCTCTTGATATGGCACATCACTATCACAATTTTCACTAACTTCACTCCACTGCGTTCCCTGGTCCATGGGGGTAGCGACGGGTCGGCATTCAGCCATGCCAAATTTATGTAGAATGCTGTTTACATAATCCTCTTGACCCAGCTGTAGGGTCCCGGTCCTTTCGTTTCGAGTGACTTGCATTCCAAGGAATGTTTTTACTTCACCGAGATCTTTCATCTCGAAATTTTTGTGGAGCTCGTTCATTATTATTGTTTTGTTTTGAGGATTATTTGTCAGTAGAATTACGTCGTCGACGAAGATACCGATGACGATAGTGTCTTTATCTTTTCGTTTGAAGTAGAGACAGGGTTCCGCCTTGGATTGCTGAAGTCCGAGCTTGAAGAGAACTTCGTGTAGGCGTTTGAACCAACATCTTCCGCTTTGTTTTAGTCCGTAGATAGATTTTTTTAGTTTCCAAACTTTGGATTTTTGATCATTACGTTCGAAGGCTTCCTGCGGTGGTGTGACGTATATTTCTTCATCCAAAATACCGTGAAGGTACGCTGTGGTAACGTCCAGGTGATATATTTTAAGGTTCTCCTTCACAGCGAGAGCAAATAAATAGCGGAGCGATGCATATCTGATGACTGGTGAGAATGTTTCCTGGTAGTCTATACCTTCCTTTTGTTGGTAACCTTTCACAACCAGGCGGGCCTTATATTTTGGCTCACCATCGTCCGATGGTTTAGTCCGGAAAACCCATTTCATTTTCAGAGTTTTCTTCGATTTTGGTAAATCGGCCCATTCGAAGGTTCGATTCTTCTTGAATGATGACAATTCCGATGCGATGGCTTCCTTCCACTTTTTCGCCTGCGGTGACTGAAGTGCTTCCTGAGCGGTTTGAGGTATGCTGAGGGCGGTGTACGATGCGAAGTGTAGTCTCCTTGGTTTCGGGGGTCGTTGCGAACGTCTGGGTGGTCCGTCGATGGGTTCGACTTCAACATCGGGCTGATACATGGAGACATCAATTTCCGTTTCAGCTCCGTCGGAGTCCGTGCTGTCTTCCACTACGGTGGTGTCCTCGCCGTCTGACTCCGGATTGGTTGAATTTGGGTCGTTTTCTGGAGAATTTTCATCAGATTTGGCTGATGTGAGGTCCGGCAGAATGACTTCATTTACGACTTTTGTTTCAATTTCAGGTTCATGTCTTCGTTTGGACTCCAAAAATTCGACATCTCGTGAGAGAGTGAGCTGATGATTGTCGGGATTTATCAGTCTATATCCCTTCACATCCTCCCCATAACCGGTGAAAATCATTTTAACTGATTTCGGGTCCCATTTTTTCCGTTTCTCCGACGGAATTTTCACCATGGCTTCACAGCCGAAAATTCTCAAGTGACTGAGGTCGGGTTTCTTCCCGAACCATACTTCATAGGGGGTTTTATCATTTACTGACTTTGTCGGAGCCCTGTTGTTCAAGTACACAGAGGTTGAGACTGCTTCGCCCCAAAAAGATTTTGGGAGACCTGCGTCGGCAAGCATACATCGGGCGCGTTCAACTATAGTGCGTTGGGCGCGTTCAACCACTCCATTTTGCTGCGGTGTATAAACATTTGATTTTTGATGTACGATGCCTTTCTGCTTCAATAATTTCGACATTTTACGATTCACGAATTCGGTTCCATTGTCTGATCGAAGTTTCTTGATTTTTCGATCTGTTTGTCGCTCTGTCCGATTTATGAATTCTTCCAATATGTTGTAGACTTCTTCCTTGGATTCGAGGAAGTAAACATGGGTATACCTGGAGAAATCATCGACAATAGTTAGGAAGAATCGGCTGCCTCCGATTGAAATTTCTTCCATGGGTCCACATAGGTCAACGTGAATCAGATCGAGGATTCCTTCAGTCTTCTTTTTGCTGGACTTGAAAGGTTTTCTCGTATGTTTCCCGAGTAAACAGATTTCGCATGGGAGTTCACAAGTAGATGACTCGTCGATTCCTGTCACCATGTTTTTAATAAGGTTCATCCCCTTTCGGCTAAGGTGTCCTAGACGTCTGTGCCATAGGAATTTATCGGCTTCGGCGAAATATACTGGTCGGGTGTCTCCGAGAGATATTGTTGACTCTCGTTTCACATCCAGCTTGAAAACGCCGTTTGATCGGCTTGCAGTTGCGATGACGTCACCGTCTGAATTTACGATTTTACCACCAGACTTTTCAAAAATTATGGTGTTGCCTTTAGTGACAATTTCGCCAACGGACAGTAGGTTTGCCGTGATTCCGGGTGTGTAGTGAACGTTTTTTGCTGTCACTACATCTTCCTCCTCGCCGATCTTGACTGTGAGTTTGACGTCACCGACGGTTTGTGCGTCGAGTTCTTCCCCTCCGGCTGTTGTGATTCTCATCCTAGGCGATTTTGATGACGCTGTGAGGCATTGAGGATCTTTGGTGAGGTGTAGTGAAGAACAAGAGTCCAAATACCAATCACTATCCTCTCCCTGGGAAGACTTGACTAAAAGGGCCTTCCTTTTCTCGTTCATAGTGCGTTTGTTTGTTTTCCCTCTGTTGTATGAAGACGAATTTCCTGACTTAGTACAATCTGATGCGTAGTGGCCAAACCTATCACACGAAAAACATCTCACCTTCTCTATAGGTGTTTCTTGTTTGAAAGTTTTTCTTTGGTTTTGACGTGGGGACTTCTTTGAATAGAAGGCTGCATTTTCGTTTAGTTTGTGCTTCGCGGGATTTTCCACATCTTGGAGCAATTTTACTTTGATAGAATCTCCTGTGATTTTGATCCCGGAGCTTTCAATACCCATAATCATAGGGTTGTATCGTTCTGGCAAGCCAGCCAGAAGTAATGCGCCTACCCATTCGTCATCAACGGTAAATCCCGTTTCTTTCAATCTGTGGGCTGTGGAGATTATTGTATTCACATAATCGTCCACTGATGTGCAGCTTTCAAGTCGCGTGGTGACCAATTTTCGTAATAATGAGACCTTTCTGGTGAGTCCATTATCTTCAAAGGCGCTTCTTAGTTTATCCCAAGCAGCTTTTGATGTTACTTCATTTTCTATATGAACGTAATTAACGGGTTCGATGAGAAGCGTGATTTTGGACAACGCTTGTTGGTCGGCCCTTTTGGACGCTGAATCGGTAATTTCCACAGTTCCCTCGACATATGGCCATAAATTGTCGATGGTCAGGTAAGCTTTTACAGCTACCTTCCAAGAAGAGTAGTTTTCGCGTCCTTGTAACTTCGCAATGTGTGGTAAATGGGAGCCCATGAACACGAATCTTGAAGTCCTTTTTGATAAAACGCTTCCTTCATGGTTATTTTCGCGTTTTTTCATCAAAATTGCTCAAAAATTAACTCTGTTTAATCGCTTTCAAACCTACTCACTAAGGGGTTTTTTGGGTGCTGAACACGAATCTGAAGTCCTTTTTTCGATAAAACGCTTCCTTCATGGTTATTTTCGCGTTTTTTCAACAAAATTGCTCAAAAATAAACTCTGTTTAATCGCTTTCAAACCTACTCTCTAAGGGGTTTTTCGGGGTGCTAAACACGAATCTGAAGTCCTTTTTCGATAAAACGCTTCCTTCATGGTTATTTTCGCGATTTTTCATCAAAATTGCTCAAAAATTAACTCTGTTTAATCGCTTTCAAACCTACTCTCTGAGAGGTTTTTCGGGGTGAACACGAATCTGAAGTCCTTCTTTCGATAAAACGCTTCCTTCATGGTTATTTTCGCGTTTTTTCATCAAAATTGCTCAAAAATAAACTCTGTTTAATCGCTTTCAAACCTACTCGCTAAGGGGTTTTTCGGGGTGCTGAACACGAATCTGAAGTCCTTTTTTCGATAAAACGCTTCCTTCATGGTTATTTTCGCGTTTTTTCATCAAAATTGCTCAAAAATTAACTCTGTTTAATCGCTTTCAAACCTACTCTCTAAGGGGTTTTTCGGGGGTGCTGAACACGAATCTGAAGTCCGTTTTTCGATAAAACGCTTCCTTCATGGTTATTTTCGCGTTTTTTCATCAAAATTGCTCAAAAATTAACTCTGTTTAATCGCTTTCAAACCTACTCTCTGAGGGGTTTTTCGGGGTGCTGAACACGAATCAGAAGTCCTTTTTTCGATAAAAAAACGCTTCCTTCATGGTTATTTTCGCGATTTTTCATCAAAATTGCTCAAAAATTATCTCTGTTTAATCCCTATCAAACCTACACTAATGGATTTTCGTTGAACACGAATCTGAAGTCCTTTTTTCGATAAAACGCTTCTTCATGGTTATTTTCGCGTTTTTTCATCAAAATTGCTCAAAAATAAACTCTGTTTAATCGCTTTCAAATCTACTCTCTAAGGGTTTTTCGGGGTGCTGAACACGAATCTGAAGTCCTTTTTTCGATAAAACGCTTCCTTCATGGTTATTTTCGCGTTTTTTCATCAAAATTGCTCAAAAATTAACTCTGTTTAATCGCTTTCAAACCTACTCTCTAAGGGGTTTTTCGGGGTGCTGAACACGAATCTGAAGTCCTTTTTTCGATAAACGCTTCCTTCATGGTTATTTTCGCGTTTTTTCATCAAAATTGCTCAAAAATAAACTCTGTTTAATCGCTTTCAAACCTACTTAAGGGGTTTTTCGGGTGCTGAACACGAATCTGAAGTCCTTTTTCGATAAAACGCTTCCTTCATGGTTATTTTCGCGTTTTTTCATCAAAATTGCTCAAAAAATTAACTCTGTTTAATCGCTTTCAAACCTACTCTAAGGGGTTTTTCGGGGTGCTGAACACGAATCTGAAGTCCTTTTTTCGATAAAACGCTTCCTTCATGGTTATTTTCGCGTTTTTTTCATCAAAATTGCTCAAAAATTAACTCTGTTTAATCGCTTTCAAACCTACTCTAAGGGGTTTTTCGGTTTGAACACGAATCTGAAGTCCTTTTTTCGATAAAACGCTTCTTCATGGTTATTTTCGCGTTTTTTCATCAAAATTGCTCAAAAATTAACTCTGTTTAATCGCTTTCAAACCTACTCTAAGGGGTTTTTCGGGGTGTTGAACACGAATCTGAAGTCCTTTACCCGATAAAACGCTTCCTTCATGGTTATTTTTCGCGTTTTTTCATCAAAATTGCTCAAAAATAAACTCTGTTTAATCGCTTTCAAACCTACTCTCTAAGGGGTTTTTCGGGGTGCTGAACACGAATCTGAAGTCCTTTTTCGATAAAACGCTTCCTTCATGGTTATTTTCGCGTTTTTTCATCAAAATTGCTCAAAAAATAAACTCTGTTTAATCGCTTTTGAACCTACTCTATAAGGGGTTTTTCGGGTGCTGAACACGAATCTGAAGTCCTTTTTTCGATAAAACGCTTCCTTCATGGTTATTTTCGCGTTTTTTCATCAAAATTGCTCAAAATTAACTCTGTTTAATCGCTTTCAAACCTACTCTAAGGGGTTTTTCGGGGTGCTGAACACGAATCTGAAGTCCTTTTTTCGATAAAACGCTTCCTTCATGGTTATTTTCGCGTTTTTTCATCAAAATTGCTCAAAAATAAACTCTGTTTAATCGCTTTCAAACCTACTCTCTAAGGGGTTTTTCGGGTGCTGAACACGAATCTGAAGTCCGTTTTTCGATAAAACGCTTCCTTCATGGTTATTTTCGCGTTTTTTCATCAAAATTGCTCAAAAATTAACTCTGGTTAATCGCTTTCAAACCTACTCTCTAAGGGGTTTTTCGGGGTGCTGAACACGAATCTGAAGTCCTTTTTTCGATAAAACGCTTCCTTCATGGTTATTTTCGCGTTTTTTCATCAAAATTGCTCAAAAATTAACTCTGTTTAATCGCTTTCAAACCTACTTCTAAGGGGTTTTTCGGTTTGAACACGAATCTGAAGTCCTTTTTTCGATAAAACGCTTCCTTCATGGTTATTTTCGCGTTTTTTCATCAAAATTGCTCAAAAATAAACTCTGTTTAATCGCTTTCAAACCTACTCTCTAAGGGGTTTTTCGGGGTGCTGAACACGAATCTGAAGTCCTTTTTTCGATAAAACGCTTCCTTCATGGTTATTTTCGCGTTTTTTCATCAAAATTGCTCAAAAATTAACTCTGTTTAATCGCTTTCAAACCTACTCTCTAAGGGGTTTTTCGGGGTGCTGAACACGAATCTGAAGTCCTTTTTTCGATAAAACGCTTCCTTCATGGTTATTTTCGTTTTTTCATCAAAATTGCTCACAACTTAATCTCTGTTTAATCGCTTTCAAACCTACTTAAGGCATCAAAATTGCTCAAAAATAAACTCTGTTTAATCGCTTTCAAACCTACTCTCTAAGGGGTTTTTCGGGGTGCTGAACACGAATCTGAAGTCCTTTTTTCGATAAAACGCTTCCTTCATGGTTATTTTCGCGTTTTTTCATCAAAATTGCTCAAAAATTAACTCTGTTTAATCGCTTTCAAACCTACTCTCTAAGGGGTTTTTCGGGGTGCTGAACACGAATCTGAAGTCCTTTTTTCGATAAAACGCTTCCTTCATGGTTATTTTCGCGTTTTTTCATCAAAATTGCTCAAAAATTAACTCTGTTTAATCGCTTTCAAACCTACTCTCTAAGGGGTTTTTCGGGGTGCTGAACACGAATCTGAAGTCCTTTTTTCGATAAAACGCTTCCTTCATGGTTATTTTCGCGTTTTTTCATCAAAATTGCTCAAAAATAAACTCTGTTTAATCGCTTTCAACTCTGTTTAATCGCTTTCAAACCTACTCTCTAAGGGGTTTTTCGGGGTGCTGAACACGAATCTGAAGTCCTTTTTTCGATAAAACGCTTCCTTCATGGTTATTTTCGCGTTTTTTCATCAAAATTGCTCAAAAATTAACTCTGTTTAATCGCTTTCAAACCTACTCTCTAAGGGGTTTTTCGGGGTGCTGAACACGAATCTGAAGTCCTTTTTTCGATAAAACGCTTCCTTCATGGTTATTTTCGCGTTTTTTCATCAAAATTGCTCAAAAATTAACTCTGTTTAATCGCTTTCAAACCTACTCTCTAAGGGGTTTTTCGGGGTGCTGAACACGAATCTGAAGTCCTTTTTTCGATAAAACGCTTCCTTCATGGTTATTTTCGCGTTTTTTCATCAAAATTGCTCAAAAATTAACTCTGTTTAATCGCTTTCAAACCTACTCTCTAAGGGGTTTTTCGGGGTGCTGAACACGAATCTGAAGTCCTTTTTTCGATAAAACGCTTCCTTCATGGTTATTTTCGCGTTTTTTCAACAAAATTGCTC